>CM053036.1:153365523-153381038 GCA_028564925.1 Lithobates sylvaticus | reverse complement strand
ATTTTTATTGTGACTGCGACATTATGGCGGACACATCGGACATTTTTGACACATTTTTGGGACCATTGTCATTTATACAGCAATCAATGCTATTTAAATGCGATGATTCCTGTATAAATGACACTGGCAGTGAAAGAGTTAACCACTAGGGGGAGGGGAGGGGTTATGGGCTGTGACGTGTGTGTGGGTTTTTTTTAACAGGGGGCGTGGCTGTACATCTGACGTCATTGATCGGCTTTCCCGATGACAGGAAACAGCCGATCAATGACAGGCAGAGTAGGAAGCGAAGGGAGAGGTTTGTTTACACAGACCTCTCCCCGTTCTTCAGCTCTGTGACCCGATCGCGGGACACCAGCGGCGATCGGGTCCGCTGGTCCCGCGGCCGTGGTCATGGAGCTCTCGACCGGGTCGCGAGAGCGCCGGCGGCGGCGCACACGCGACCCACAGCTAGGCTCTTAAAGGGCCACGTACTTGTACGTGGTTCTGCCTGGCCGTGCCATTCTGCCGACGTACCTCGGCGTGAGGCGGTCGGGAAGCGGTTAATAAAAGGCTAACGCGATTCGACGAGTAGCCCTAATAATAGAATGCTATGATTGAGGCTACTCGCTGAAACACAGTAGCTGCTTTCTAATGTCACCACCATGAAGCCAATACAGACTTGAACATGGATACCAGAGTTGTGGGCTCTTCTACATCTTATCATGTGTGTGTGGAGGACACTTCGAGCCACGGTACCGCTGGATCAGATTCCGTGTTTGGATAACCCTCTTCCCTGTATTGAGCGCTGCACCTGTTTTTTTCCTTCCTAGGGGTTCCTTGAGGTCTGAAAGATTATTTCAAGGGTTTGTTTTGGGAAAAAAATTGCTGGTATAAATGATGGCAGCCTTTCTCAATATTTATACCCCAAAGGGAACCCTTAACCGATTCCCGACCACCTCCTGTAGATATATAGATATATATATATATATATATATATACGTCTACAGAATTGCACGGCTAGGCAAAAGCACGTATATATACGTCCCCTTTAATTGCCTAGCCGTGGGGTCGCGCACGCGAGCCGTCGGCGGCGCGCTCGCGACCCGGTCAGGAGCTCCGTGACCACGGCCGTGGGACCAGCGGACCCGATCGCTGCTGGTGTCCCGCGATCGGGTCACAGAGCTGAAGAACGGGGAGAGGTCTGTGTAAACAAACCTCTCCCCGCGCTTCCTACTCTGCCTGTCATTAATCGGCTGTTCCCGGTCATCGGAAAAGCCGATCAATGACGTCAGACGTACAGCCACGCCCCCCTACTGTAAAAAAAACACAACATGTCACACTAACTCCTCCCCGCCCCTAGTGGTTAACTCCTTCACTGCCAGTGTCATTTACATAGGAATCAGTGCTATTTAAATAGCACTGATTGCTGTATAAATGACAATGGTCCCAAAAATGTGTCAAAAATATCCGATGTGTCCACCATAATGTCGCAGTCACAATAAAAATCGCTGATCGCCGCCATTACTAGTAAAAAAAATATATATTAATAAAAATGCTATAAAACTATCCCCTATTTTGAAAAAGCTATAACTTTTGCGCAAACAAATTAATAATCGCTAATTGCGATTTTTTTTTACCAAAAATATGTAGAAGAATACGTATCGGCCTAAACTGAGGAAAAAAAAAATAATTTTTTTATATATTTTTGGGGGATATTTATTATAGCAAAAAGTAAAAAATATTGCCTTTTTTTCAAAATTGTCGCTCTATTTTTGTTTATAGCGCAAAACATAAAAACCGCAGGGGCGATCAAATACCACCGAAAGAAAGCTCTATTTGTGGGAAAAAAAGGACGCCAATTTTGTTTGGGAGCCACGTCGCACGACCGCGCAATTGTCAGTTAAAGCGACGCAGTGCCGAATCGCAAAAAGGGGCCTGGTCCTTTGGCTGCCAATTGGTCCGGGGCTGAAAGTGGTTAAAATAACTTTCAGATCTCGGAAAACTCCCACTAAGATCCATTCATTGGAGGTCGTTGGGAGGAATGCCAACCTTACAGACAACTAAAAAGATTTTCCTGGCACCAACATGGCAGCACACTGGAGATCTACCACATGTATGCTGCCATGGATTGGCACTAGGAAAGGGAAATTGTGGTATTTGATGCAATTTTCAGCTTTCCTGGCGCCAACATGGCAGCATGCATGCGGTGGATCTTCAGTATTCTGCCATGGACTGGCTTTAGGAAAGGATAATTACGGTTTGTATTTGACTAGATTTTCCATCATTAGTGTCCTGATGGCTCTGCCAAGTGGTGTTGGTCCCAGAACTATGCAGACACCATCAGACGGGGGGGGGGGGGGGGGGGTCAATCAACCACAGCTCAAGAAACCCCCAGCAACATAGTTGCATAGTAGTTACATAGTAGGTGAGGTTGAAAAAAGACACAAGTCCATCAAGTCCAACCTATGTGTGTGATTATATGTCAGTATTACATTGTATATCCCTGTATGTTGCGGTCGTTCAGGTGCTTATCTAATAGTTTTTTGAAACTATCAATGCCCCCCGCTGAGACCACCGCCTGTGGAAGGGAATTCCACATCCTTGCAGCTCTTGCAGTAAAGAACCCTCTACACAGTTTAAGGTTAAAGTGGGGTTGCACACCAAAAAAAAAAAATCACTAAAATTCCTAAAAAAAAAACATTTGGAAATTTTTTTTTAAACTCACCTCTAAACACCTGTTGCTAGGGGGTCCCTCGTAGTCTGCCTCCTTCAGTCCCTGGGCTGGTGACCTCACTTCCCCTCAGCGCAGGAAGGGCTCAGCTCTGCCCCCTCCCTCCTGTCAGTCATCTGGGCCACGTGACAGGTCCCAGATGACTGCGCGGCCAATCACGGCGTGCAGCGCCGCTCGCGCATGCACAGTGGGTGCCCGGCTGTGGTGCCCACAGTTACAATGCCGGCACCGCCGAGCGGAGGGGGGGGCGAGCGGGGCTTCGATCCCCCGCATCGCTGGACCGTGGGACAGGTAAGTGTCCGATTATTAAAAGTCAGCAGCTGCAGTATTTGTAGCTGCTGACTTTTAATTTTCTTTTTTTTTAATGGAAACTCCTCTTTAAACCTCTTTTCTTCAAATTTTAATGAGTGGCCACGTGTCTTGTTAAACTCCCTGCCGCAAAAACGTTTTCTCCCTATTGTGGGGTCACCAGTCCGGTATTTATGAATTGAAATCATATCCCCTCTCAAGCGTCTCTTCTCCAGAGAGAATAAGTTCAGTGCTCACAACCTTTCCTCATAACTAATATCCTCCAGACCCTTTATTAGCTTTGTTGCCCTTCTTTGTACTCGCTCCATTTCCAGTACATCCTTCCTGAGGACTGGTGCCCAGAACTGGACAGCATACTCCAGGTGCGGCCGGACCAGAGTCTTGTAGAGCGGGAGAATTATCGTTTTATCTCTGGAGTTGATCCCCTTTTTAATGCCAATATTCTGTTTGCTTTGTTAGGCTCAGCAATTGCCAAGCTGCTGCTATCATCTACTAGGACCCCCAGGTCCTTCTCCATCCTAGATTCCCCCAGAGGTTCCTCCTAGATTTCCCCCCAGTGTATAGATTGCATTCATATTTTTGCCACCCAAATGCATTATTTTAAGTTTTTCTACATTGAACCTCATTTGCCATGTAGTTGCCCACCCCATTAATTTGTTCAGATCTTCTTGCAAGGTTTCCACATCCTGTGGAGAAGTTATTGCCCTGCTTAGCTTAGTATCATCCGCAGATACAGAAATTTAACTGTTTCCCCCATCCCCATCCTCCAGGTCGTTTATGAACAAATTTAATAGGATTGGTCCCAGGACACAACCCTGGGGGACCCCACTACCCACCCCTGACCATTCCAAGTACTCCCCATTTATCACCACCCTCTGAACTCGCCCTTGTAGCCAGTTTTCAATCCATGTACTCACCCTATGGTCCATGCCAACGGACCTTATTTTGTACAGTAAACATTTATGGGGAACTGTGTCAAATGCTTTTGCAAAATCCAGATACACCACGTCTACGGGCCTTCCTTTATCCAGATACACCACGTCTACGGGCCTTCCTTTATCTAGATGGCAACTCACCTCCTCATAGAAGGTTAGTAGATTGGTTTGGCAAGAACGATTTTTCATGAATTCATGCTGATTACTGCTAATGATACCGTTTTCATTACTAAAATATTTTATATAGTCCCTTATCATACCCTCCAAGAGTTTACATACTATTGATGTTAGGCTAACTGGTCTGTAATTCCCAGGGATGTATTTTGGGCCCTTTTTAAATATTGGTTCTACATTGGCTTTTCTCCAATCAGTTGGTACCATTCCAGTCAGTAGACTGTCAGTAAAAATTAGGAACAATGGTCTGGCAATTACTTGACTGAGTTCCCTAAGTACCCTCGGGTGCAAGCCATCCGTTCCCGGTGATTTATTAATGTTAAGTTTCCCAAGTAGGGTTGCCACTTTTTCTTCAAGCCAATTCTGAACACTTTAGCGGCACACAATAATTTCATTTTTTTGGTATACATTATAGTAGGGGGTCTCCAAACTTTCTAAACAAAGGGCCAGTTTACTGTCCTTCAGACTTCAGGGGGGCCAGACTGTGGCCATTGGGAGTAGAAAATATCCCGATGTCAGTGGGAAAAAATAATGCGCTATTGTTTGTTTCAATGGGAGTAATTGTGCCCCATCATTGGTCTCAGTGGGAGCAATTGTGCCCCATAATTGGTCTCAGTGGGAGGAATTGTGCCCCATCATTGGTCTCAGTGGGAGGAAAAGTGCCCCTTCATTGGTATAAGTTGGAGGAAATGTGCCCCTTCATTGATGTCATTGGCCCTCATTGCTGGTGTCATTGAGAGAAATTGTGCCCCATTTTTGCTGTAATTTGGAAGATTTGTGCCCCATCATTAGTGTCAGTGGGGGGGGGAATCATGTTCCATTGTTGGTATCAGTGGATGAAATAGTGCCCCATGGTCTGGATAAACGCAAGCAAAGGGCTGCAGTTTGGAGACCACTGCACTATAGGATTGTAACAGACCTGGGACACCTTTTGGCACTCCAAAGAGAATAGTAATGTGGCACACATGGTTCCCCCTCTCCCTCCTGTCAGGCCCTATTCTGAGCCACATTCCTGTCTGAATAATGTGTCTGGGTTTCAGGTGGACTGAAACGCTGACACATGGTTCCAAACCCGGACTGTCCGGGTTAATCCTGGACAGGTGGCAACCCTATTCCCAAGTCTAATTCTAATTTTGTCCTCTGTTAGCCATGAGGGTGATTCCTGTGATGTGTCGTGAGGATAAGCACTGCAGTTTTGGTTACTGAAGCCCCCCGATTCCCTCTTGAAGACTAAAGAGAAGAACAAATTCAATACCTTCGCCATCTCCTCATCCTTTGTAACCAGATGTCCTTCTTCATTCTTTATGGGGCCAATATGGTCTGTCCTCCCTTTTTAACTGTTTACATAATTAAATAATTTCTTGGGATTCATTTTTGCTCTCCTCCGCTATGTGTCTTGTGTGTTCTATCTTAGCCGCCCTAATTGCACCCTTACATTTCTTGTTGCATTCTTTATAAAGTCTGAATGCTGACAATGATCCCTCAACCTTGTATTTTGAAGGCCTTCTATTTTGCTTTTATATGTATTTTTACATTGGCGTTAAGCCATCCAGGACTTTTGTTCGCTCTTTTAAATGTATTACCCAATGGGATGGACTGGCTAATTTAATATGCTCTTAAAGCAAACCCATCTCTCCTCCGCGTTCTTTGTTCCTAAGATTTTATCCAAATGTATGCCTTCTAGCAAGGTTTGTAGTTTAGGGAAGTTGGCTCTTTTGAAATTCAGTGTCTTTGTATTCCCCTTATGTTTCCTATTCGTGTGATTTATACTGAAGCCAATTGGCCTGTGATCGCTGTTACCTAAATTGCCCCGTATTTCCACATCTGTGATCAGGTCTGTATTGTTGGTAATCAGTAGATCCAGTAATGCTTTATTTCTAGTTGGTGCACCTACCATCTGATTCATAAAATTGTCCTGCAAGACATTTAGGAACTGGCGAGCCTTAGATGAATGCGTGGTTCCCTCCGCCCAGTCTATGTCTGGATAATTAAAATCCCCCATTGTGATAACACTTCTCATCCTTGCTGCTAAACCCACTTGTGATAGGAGATCTGTCTCCCCCTCCTCCCTCAGGTTAGGGGGCTTATAGCATACTTCCAGTATTATTTTCCCCTTAGCGCCATCCCTTTGGAGCTCTACCTATAAGGATTCCACCTCCTCCCTAGCTCCCTTAGTGATGTAATTTCTCACATTCACTTGTACATTATTCTTGATATATAGGCATACCCTCCCCCTTTTTTATCCTCTCTATCCCTGTGATAAAGGGTATACCCTTGAATGGTTGCCAGCCAATCATGAGAGCTGTTGAACCAGGTCTCTGAAATTCCCACAAAATCCAAATCCTCCTCGTACAACAGTATCTCTAGTTCACCCATCTTGTCCGCCAGGCTCCTGGCATTCTTAGCAAGAAACCATAGACTTCCATGCAACCCTTGTTGAGAATAACTGGAGTTTAGCTTAAAAAAATTGTATACCAGGTGCACCAGTGTTAAAGGATTTCTAGGGTTCAAAGACTGTGACATACAATTATGTAAGTACACCCTGATGGGAATTGTTGACTTTCAACATATCTGAACAGGCAAACATTCACACTTCATTCAACCAGTGAATACAGCTAAAGGTTGGACAAATAAAGCATAAACCTGACATGGTGTGTTCTAATCTAAATTAATCAAATTGTAGATGTGTCATATGGAAGAAGTAAGTACACCCCTACATTTACCATCATGTCAAATCAATGATTTTAGAATCCTGTGTTCCAGATAAGGTGCCAATGATTATAGAAAAAAGGAAGAAAATTCCCCGTGGGGTTTTTAGGCAGCAGAAAACACAATTAGTTGGTGAAAAACCTAATAGTTTTTATTTTTTTATCAAAAAAGAGGTAATGAATACAAATAGTTATTTAAAATTCGAGCTCTGGTTTACAAATAGTGAACAACTTTCAAAATCGGGGTACATAGGGGTTCACCTAAAATAGATTTGGAAGGAAATTTCAAAACAGTAATACAGTAAGTTTACAACAATTATTTATTCATAAGAAGCACCCCACTACCCCAATGCATTTGGACCATTATGAGCGTAGAGGTCTTCTTTAGGGGGTGGAGAGAAAGAGGGGGTGACTTTTTACATTTCTGCAAAAGGTAAAAAACTTTTAGAAATATTTAATGCTTTTAATTATTTATATTATATTATTTGTTTGTTTTCATGTTATATTTACCCTTCCTCCGAAATCATGTTCATAACCAGAGATTTTTTTGCGCTAAAATCCACAAAATCATTCACCAAGAATTTTCACGAGCCCCTGCTGCTGTGCTATTGCTCCCCAATGTCCCCACACTGTGGGAAGGGAAAAGGTCCCCCTAGGGGTCAAGATCATGGGCTTGCAGGCAATGAGAGACAGCTTAATGTTCCCCCATGGGGTGGATGGTGTTAATGGGTTGGTGGTCACACCTAAAAGCAACGAGTTTAGTATCTGGATTAATTTCATGTTTTTGTTTAATTTAATCTAAATTTATAAGTATTTGAAAAAGTAACTTTATAGAGAATATATTCATCTTGATATGCAATTTAATATAATTAAATTAAAAACATTTTATCCTTATTATCAAGCAGTTATTATTTGATGTAATATTTGGTAATATGTTGTTAACCACTTGCCGACCGGCGCACGACGATATACGTCGGCAGAATGGCATGGACAGGCAGGAGGGCGTATATATAAGTCCCTCCTTTCTGCCTGTCCGTGCCATCGGGAGCGCGCCGGTCGGGACCCCCGTGAGTCCGGTCGCGGTCCCCGCAGACTCGATCGCCGCGGGGACCCCCATGATCGTCTCACGGGACGGCTGAACGGGGAGATGCCGAGATAAACAGCATCTCCCCGTTCTGCCTAGCAACTAGTGACGCCGATCTCTGCTCCCTGTGATTGGAGCAGAGATCAGCATTCACTAGCTGACAGCCACGCCCCCCCACCACAGTAAGAAACACACCCCTAGGCATACTTAACCCTCACACTGCCCCCTTGTGGTTAACCCCTTCACTGCCAGTGTCATTTATACAGGAATCAATGCATTTAAATAGCATTGATTGCTGTATAAATGACAATGGTCCCAAAAATGTGTCAAAAATGTTCGATGTGTCCGCCATAATGTCGCAGTCACAAAAAAAATCGCAGATCGCCGCCATTACTAATAAAAAAAAAATTATTAATAAAAATGCTATAAAACTATCCCCTATTTTGTAAACGCTATAACTTCTGCGCAAACCAATCAATAATCGCTTATTGTGATTTTTTTTACCAAAAATATGTAGAAGAATACGTATCGGCCTAAACTGAGGAAAAAAAATGTTTTTTTATATATTTTTTGGGGATATTTATTATAGCAAAAAGTAAAAAAGAATGCATTTTTTTCAAAATTGTCGCTCTATTTGTTGTTTATAGCGCAAAAAATAAAAACCGCAGGGGCGATCAAATACCACCAAAAGAAAGCTCTATTTGTGGGAAAAAAAGGACGTCAATTTTGTTTGGGAGTCACATCGCACGACCGCGCAATTGTCAGTTAAAGCGACGCAGTGCTGAATCGCAAAAAGGGGCCTGGTCCTTTGGCTGCAAATTGGTCCGGTCTGAAAGTGGTTAATGACTAATGGGGTGTTATTGGGGGTAAAAGATGGCCATGAAGTGAAAATATGAACTATTGGGAATGTGGAGGAAAAGGTGAAGGTTGTGATGTATGCTGAAATTAATGTGGGCTGAATGCGTGAATGGGAGAGATGGTGAATGTGTGGAATGAAATCTCAAATGTGAAAAAATAGATGAATGAATAAATAAAAAAAGGGTGAAATGAAGTAAAAAATAAAAAGTGAAATGTAAAAGTAAAATTGCAAGGTGTGAAAAATGTGCATGGTGATGCAAAATATGTGATATTTAACCACTTCAGCCCCGGACCATTTGGCAGCCAAAGGACCAGAGGTCTTTTTTCAATTTCGCACTGCACTACTTTAACTGGTAATTACGCGGTCATGCAATTTTGTAACCAAACGAAATTTGCGTCCTTTTCTTCCCACAAATAGAGCTTTCTTTTGATGGTATTTGATTGCCTCTGTGATTTTTATTTTTTGCGATATAAATGGAAAAAGAGCGAAAATTTAGAAAAAAAAAGAGATTTTCTACTTTTTGTTATAAAAAAAATCTAATAAACTCAATTTTAGTCAAACATTTGGGCCAAAATGTATTCAGCCACATGTCTTTAGTAAAAAAAATGCCAATAAGCGTATATTTATTGGTTTGCGCAAAAGTTATAGCGTCTACAAACTAGAGTACATTTTCTGGAATTTACACCACTTTTAATTTATGACTGCCTATTTCATTTCTTGAGGTGCTAAAATGGCAGAGAAGTACAAAACCCCCCCAAATGACCCCATTTTGGAAAGTAGACACCCCAAGCTATTTGCTGAGAGGCATGTTGAGCCCATTGAATATTTTTTTTTTTAGTCCCAAGTGATTGAATAAAGACAAAAATAAAAGATTTTTTTTTTTTTTTTTTTTTCAAAAAGTTGTCACTAAATGATATATTGCTCACACATGCCATAGTTATATGTGGAATTGCACCCCAAAATACATTTTGCTGCTTCTCCTGAGTATGGGGATACCACATGTGTGGGACTTTTTGGGAGCCTAGCCGCGTACGGGGCCCCGAAACCCAAGCACCGCCTTCAGGATTTCTAAGGGTGCAAATTTTTGATTTCACTCCTCACTACCTATCACCGTTTCGAAGGCCATAAAATGCCAAAATAGCACAAAACCCCCCCAAATGACCCCATTTTGGAAAGTAGACACCCCAAGCTATTTGCTGAGAGGCATGTTGAGTATTTTACAGCTCTCATTTGTTTTTGAAAATGAAGAAAGTAAAGAAAAAAAATTTTTTTTTTTTCTTTTTTTCAATTTTCAAAACTTTGTGACAAAAAGCGAGATCTGCAAAATACTCACAATACCTCTCAGCAAATAGCTTGGGGTGTCTACTTTCCAAAATGGGGTCATTTTGGGGGGTTTTATGCCATCTGGGCATTCCATGGCCTCCGAAACTGTGATTGGCAGTGAGAAGTGAAATAAAAAAATTACACCCTTAGAAAGCCTGAAGGCGGTGATTGGTTTTTGGGGTTCCGTACGCAGCTAGGCTCCCAAAAAGTCCCACACATGTGGTATCCCCGTACTCAGGAGAAGCAACAGAATGTATTTTGGGGTGTATTTCCACATATGCCCACGGCATGTTTGAGCAATATATCATTTAGTGACAACTTTTTGAAAAAAAAAAAATATATATATTTTTTTTTTTTCATTATTCAATCTCTTGGGACAAAAAAAAAAATATTTAATGGGCTCAACATTGCTCTCATCAAATAGCTTGGGGTGTCTACTTTCCAAAATGGGGTCATTTGGGGGGGTTTGAACTGTCTTGGCATTTTATGCACAACATTTAGAAGCCTATGTCACACGTCACCCAGTCTTCTAGCCACTTGAAGACAAAGCCCTTTCTGACACTTTTTGTTTTGCAAGAAAATTACGTTGAACCCCCAAACACTATATATATTGTTAAAGCAAAGGCCCTACAGATTAAAATGGTGGGTGTTGCATTTTTTTTTTTCCACACAGTATTTGCGCAGCGATTTTTCAAACGCATTTTTTGTGGAAAAAATACACTTTTTTTTATTTTAATGCACTAAAACACACTATATTGCTCAAATTTTTGATGAAATAAAAAATATGATCTTAGGCCGAGTACATGGATACCAAACACGACATGCTTTAAAATTGCGCACAAACACGCAGTGGCGACAAACTACATACATTTTTAAAAGCCTTTAAAAGCCTTTACATGATACCACATTAGATTCACGGAGGAGGTCTACTGCTAAAATTACTGCCCTCGATCTGACCTTCGCGGTGATACCTCACATGCATGGTGCAATTGCTGTTTACATATGACGCCAGACCAACGCTTGTGTACGCCTTTGCGCAAGAGAAGGGGGGGCAGGGGTGCTTTTTTTTTTGTTTTTTTGTTTTTTTTTTATTTATTTAGCTTTTTTATTTTATTTTTAAACTGTTCCTTCCATTTTTTTTCTTTGTTATGATTTTTATTGTTATCTCAGGGAATGTAAATATCCCCTATGATAGCAATAGGCAGTGACAGGTACTCTTTTTTTTGAAAAAATTGGGGTCTATTAGACCCTAGATCTTTCCTCTGCCCTCAAAGCATCTGACCACACCAAGATTGGTGTGATAAAATGCTTTCCCAATTTCCCAATGGCGCGGTTTATATCCGGGAGGGGGGACATTCCCTCCCACTGCTTGTAAAAGCAATCTAGAGGCTAATTACCCGCTAGAATTGCTTTTACATGAAAGCCGATCACTGGCTGAAAAGAATGATACCAAGATGATACCTAAACCTGCAGGCATCATTCTGGTATAACCATTCAAAGTCCAGCAACATACTGGACATATATTGTAATCTTTTTTTTTTCATGCAGCCTCTTGGCTGAACGAAAAAAAGAGATTGATTGGTGGGTATGCCCACCATTAGAATACCTCCCTTCATCCACCCACTTCTAATGATGGGCATACATGCACCATTTATATATGCCGATGCATGGGGGCATCCTCCCGCAAAAGTTATGCCGTGTACACACGGTCGGAATTTCGACCGTATGTACGTGGCATTAGGAGCCAATCGCTCCTCCGCCCCCCCTGCTGCCCCCATGCTTCGGCATATATGCTCTTTTTTTTAACTGTGGTGGTGAAATCACCTCCTACAGCGTTGGAGTCGCGGCTTTATGTATCGTGGGAGCAAACGCTGTTGCTGTCAAGATAAATAAATCCGCGTTGCAACTGAATGGCGTACCTGAAAACAAAAAAATGCTTAACACTAAAACACAGTAAACAAAATTACATACCTGAAAAGCAAGCATGATAAAACATGATAAAACATAATAAAACATTGCAGAATAGAATGGAGTAAAAAAAGAGCAACGATAGAGAGAGAATAGAGAGAGAGAGAGAATAATAAAACGACAACTATTTTTTTTTTTTTTTTTTTTTTTGAGATTCACAGGTAAAAAAGCTCCTGACTGAAGCGACTGAATCAAAGCGCTACCACAAAAAAACTGTTAGCGATCGCAGGGATCAGGCCTGACTCTGCGAACGCTGCAGTTATGTGTGCTTAGTGTTTTGTAAGTGACAGTGATCGATCGATACTGCACTTGGGTGGGCTGGGCGGAGGGGGAAAACGCAGGTGCTAGCAGGTATCTGGGCTGATCCCGCTAACAATGCGTTTTTTTTTGGAACCCTAAACTGCTGGGACGCTAGTATAGATCTGATCAGATCAGATATTGATCTGTTCAGATACTATACCACTAAGGGAGGTGTATGCTTTGCGCGTGGGTGTTTGCGGTACTGGCACTAACCTGGGGCGACGCGGACCTTATTTGACCCTAAAACCTAATTGATATCACCCGCCGGGCGATCAGGGGGTTAAACCGTTATTGGGTAATAAATGGCGGGTGCCCTGACAGTATAAAAAACAAGCTAACTAACCAGCGTCACCCGTAACAGTAATACAAAAAAAAAAACTGGCTACCTAGCGTGACACTAATGCAGCGATCAGAAAAACGATCGCTTAGTGACACTGGCAAAAGGGGGTGAAAGGGTTAACTAGGGGCAATCAGGGGGTTAAACCTTTATTAGGTAATATTAGGTAATATATGGGGGTACCTGACGCTATATAAAAACCTGACGGGGAACCTAAATAACGAAATAACTAACTGGCTAACCAGCGTCACCAGTGACAGTTATACGGTGATCACTGGTGAAAGGGTTAACTCTAGGGGCAATCAGGGGGTTAAAAACTTTAGGTTGTAATATGGGGGTACCTGACCTATAAACCTATTTATGAACCTATATAAACATGGCGGTTAACCTAAAAAAACACTGGTTACCTAGCGACACTAATGCAGCGATCAAAAAACGATCGCTTAGTGACACTGGCAAAAGGGGGTGAAAGGGTTAACTAGGGGCAATCAGGGGGTTGAAACCTTTATTAGGTAATATATGGGGGTACCTGACGCTATATAAAAACCTGACGGGGAACCTAAATAACGAAATAACTAACTGGCTAACCAGCGTCACCAGTGACAGTTTATACGGTGATCACTGGTGAAAGGGTTAACTCTAGGGGCAATCAGGGGGTTAAAACCTTTATTTAGGTTGTAATATGGGGGTACCTGACCTATAAACCTATTTATGAACCTATATAAACATGGCGGTTAAAAAAATAAAAATTGTTACTAAGCGATCGCTTAGTGACACTGGCAAAAGGGGGTGAAGGGGTTAACTAGGGGCAATCAGGGGGTTAAACCTTTATTAGGGGGGGGGGTAGGGGGCTACCTAGGACCTAAAACTAACTGCCCTGACAGTTATTACAGTCACACTGACACTAAATGCAGTGATCAGTAAATAAATGATCACTGCAATTAGTGACACTGTGACTGGGGGGGGGGAGGGGGTGATCTGGGGGTGACAGGGGGGTTATTTGTGTGCCTATGTGTACTGGTGTCAGTGTACTGTTTGTGCACTAACCTGTACATGTTCTCTCCTCGGCGTTCCGGTCACATAGACCGGCGCACCGAGCGTGACATCACTTCCGCCTTCCTGTCTATACAATAGACAGGAAGGGGAAGCTTCTCATTCGCCAGGAGCGATCGCGAGGGGGTGGCCAGAAACCACTGGCCGTCCCCTCGTCCCGGATCGCTCCTGAAGCGATCCCGACCGTCCCCGCCGGCGGAGGGGGGTCCGATCGGACCCCCCAACCGCCTGAAGAATGGCACGTACAGGTACGTCCTTTTGCCTGTACGTGCCATTCTGTTGACGTATATGTACATGGGGCGGTCGGGAAGTGGTTAAATTGTGTAAAAGGGACCATATTCATTATTTACCTTGTAAATCTGAGTTGCTGATTTAGACTAATTGCATTATCCACAGGTGATAACCAAAACGGTGGCAATCAGGGGAAAAGAACTGCAATCGAATAATAGAGTTTATAAATGAGGGAAGTTTAATATTCAGACAGAATTTCCTATGATTAGAACCTCATTATGGAGTATTTAGGGGGAATACCTTATATAAACCTTTATTAGATTCAGGGCTACCTTTCTCAACCTTTACAACACGGAGGAACCCTTGAAATAACTTTCCGGTCTCAGGGAACCCTCTGCTAAGAATGTCTACAACTCATGATAGTTGGAAGAATGATGCTCCTTACACGTGTGGTTATTGGGAAGAATTACCCACATAGAGATATCTAAAAAGATCAAGTGTCAGTGGGAACTTATACTCAAGGAACCCTTAGCAACCTCTGGAGGAACCCTGATCTAGGGTATTAATGTGTGTGGAATCATCATGCTTCTCTGAGGCCCCCATAAAGAGGATTGAGGGTGGGTAAGTCTGGCAAGGAATTTAAAAAGCTCACCAAATGATTTGAAATCAATCATTCCATTGTAGGAAAAATAATTGGTGTAGACTTCAAATGATTGCTAATTTTCTAGGACTGGCCAGTCCAACCAATTCAGTGCATAAAGCTGACCATTTCACATCTAATTAAGTCTCCAAGAACACCTAAACCTCATTGCAAGATTTTCAGGTAACTCTTGCAATAGATAGTGTCAAAATGATGGTCAAAGACGGCAGACATACTATAGGACAGCCCTCAAAAATTGCACTCGCCTGCTCGCATTTTGCGAGTGGATTTTGAGGGCTGGTGAGTGTGGGAGCGGGGGTTGGCGAGCACCGCCGGCAGCCTGTGTTGTATGGAAGCCGTTCTCCCAGCGATCGTATGGGGGGAAGAGAGATGAGAGTCGCCATCGCCCGGTTGATCAGAGAGCAGGGAACTTAACAGTTTTAATTTCAATCGCTGTGTGTTCCCCGCCGGGCGCCGTCATATACAGCCCCTCCTCTTTGTCCGGGCACTTTGATAGACAGATCACCCCTCCAATCCTGGGATGGGTGATCTGTCTATCAAAGTTCCCCAGACAAGGGGGAGGGGCTATATATGACGGCGTGGCGGGGGAACACACAGGGATTTAAATAAAAGCTGTTATGTTCCCCGCACTTTGATCAACCAGGCAGCGGCTCTCCTCTCTCTTCCCCTGCACAGGTAGGTGACACAGGCTGCAATGGGGGACACAGGCTGCACTGGGGGTCACAGGCTGCACTGGGCTGCACTGGGGGACACAGGCTGCACTGGGGACACGGGCAGGCTGCATTTTTGGGCACGGATAAAGTTGTTGTTAATATTTATTTTTATAACTTGATTCTGCATAAAACATTTAAGTGTCATTACAT
>CM053036.1:153334010-153365075 GCA_028564925.1 Lithobates sylvaticus | reverse complement strand
CAAATACTGCAGCTGCTGACTTTTAATATAAGGACACTTACCTGTCCTGGGAGCCCATGATGTCGGCATCCGAAGTCGACCCGTCCCTCGGCTCCGGGTGCAGGCGACGGCATCATTACTAAGGCCCCTTTCACACCGGGGCGTTTTTCATGAGGTGCAGCGCTAAAAATAGCGCCTGTTCACCGCATGAAAAAATCCGGCCCCTTTAACTCCAGTGTGAAAGCCGGCGGGCTTTCACACTGGAGCGTTGCGCTAGCAGGATGACAAAAAAAGTCCTGCTAGCAGCATCTTTGGAGCGGGATAGGAGCGGTGTGTTCACCGCTCCTATACCGCTCCTTCCCATTGATTAGAATGGGACACCGCGGTAAAACCGCGGCAATACCGCCGCAAAACGCCGCTACGGCGGCGCTCTGCGGGGGGTCTTTAACCCTTTTTCGGCGCTCGCGGGGGGTAAAACCGCACCGCGAGCAGCCGAAAACCGCGGTTAAAATGACGGTAAAGCAGCGCTAAATATAGCGCTGCTTTACCGTCACCACGGCTCCCCGCCCCAGTGTGAAAGGGGCCTTAGGGAAACAGGAAGTGCAGCCTTACCGATTCACAGCCTGTTAGCTACAGCGCATGCAAGAGTCGCTCTGCGCTTTCTGAATGGTCCCTGCTGTCTTCTGGGGTCGACTGAGGGGCCAGACATTATGTCGTTTTTTCCCCAGAGGTGGGAGCAGATACCTGGATTTGACATCCAACTGTGGCATCGGAGTGGGGAGGAATCCGATCAGTGGAAGTTTCATTTATGGGTGGAACTCCGCTTTAAGGACAAAGCATTGTTTGTCTGTGACTAATCATTGTTAGGTACAAAGCAAAGACAGCCCCTACAAATTGTCGGGCAAGTCATTTGTCTGGTTCTTAAGAAGTGTAACAAGCAAGTGCTGCACTCGGCAAGGAGTTGGGAGGGAGGTGGTGGCGTTGCAAACTTCAATGTCTGGCTGTAAAGCCTCAGTGTTCTGATAAAGCCAGGATGTGGGGAACTTGAATCCAACAGAGTGTATTTGAGTATTCTTTATACCTACATGTAGGTAGTTGCAGTTATCCTGTCTGCCAATATGTGGCTCTGTTGACATTATGGCATGGTAAAGGGAACCTATTAATCAGGTGTTAACTTCTCTTCAAGAGAACCCCCTCCTGTAGTGATGTCATGGGTGAAGCTTCTGCCCATATAATACAAGCTGGAGCTGAAGAACCCTGGTGTATCAAGATGTAATCCTGAGTTGTAGCTGCTATAAACAGCCATTGCCAGGGCTGAACTGCCAGGGAGAGTGTATAGAACATGTGGGGACTAACTGAAGTTACCTTTTCTACACCAGAATTCTGCTGGTCCTGTAGCTTGGTGCATATGGCCTCAGGGCCTGTGTATGAGCCCTCTAAAGCCCCATACACACGGTCGGACAATCCGCGGACCAGGTCCGTCGGACCATGTCCGTCATACTTTGTCCGATGTTGGTTTTGCGTACACACGGTCGGACAAAGTTGTCGGAAAATCCGATCATTCTGAACGTGGTGACGTTTGTTGCCTACGACGGGACTACGTAGAGGCTAGTAGCCAATAGCTTTGGTCTTGTAATGTGATCTGAGCATGCGTAGCACTTTGTCCGGTCGGACAACCGTACACACGATCGGATTTGGTGTGATCGGACCGTGTTGTCGGCAAATCTTTCCAGCAGGAGATAAGACTTTGTCCGTCGGACAATCCGACGTACACTGTCCGATGGTGCATACACACGGTCTGATTTTTCAACAACATTGTCCGATCGGACAGAATCCATGAAAAAGTCTGACCGTGTGTATGGGGCTTTATGTGTGTGGGAACAGACAACCTGGGAGCAGTTAACAACAGGGAGCATGTCCGGCTGGACAAATCTGCAGAAGGGACATTTGGAGAAAGTGCCAATATACTAATAGAAGGACCTTGTCACCTTCAAATGCAGGTCCTGTGGCTCATTGGTGGATAGCCTAAGGCTTAATACTTTTGATAACCCTGGGAAGTGGTCCCAACTTTGTGGTGCTCCCAAGGAGGGGAATAATGGGAAGATAACTAACATATGTATAATTGTGCTCTGCACTGAAAAGACAACTGCAGGATGTATATTTACACTAGTGGCATTCTGCGCTGAAGATTCTGAAACATTAAACTGCAGTAAAGTGCTGAAAACACATCAAAGTGTGGGCATTCCTTTATTCTGAATATTAAGGCCTCTGGTCAGGAATGTCATGAGCAGACCTAAGGGTGGGAGACATGTGTTCAAGATGGTGGATGCATAGACAGGTATGTGGTGGCTCTATCCAAGAAGAAGCGGGGCAGGACCCGGGGACATCATGGTACCAATCTTTGTCCAATCCAGGTCACCTGCAAACAAGCAACATCGGTCACAGATTAAAGCGGTATTAAGCCCAAAAGCAAACATTTATTATATTGCAGTTTACTAATTCTTAGATGTGATTGCTGCATTCGTTTTCATTTTTAGGCTTTCTTTCTTTTATTTTCATCTGATGATCTGGCCAATGAGTCTGTTGTTTTTTTTTTTAAAGAAAAAGCTCTCCTGCGGGCTAATCAATTACAGGGATTAGACAAACCATTTACTAATGGCAGGGGCGCTTACAATGATCAGCTTTATTTATGTACAATATTTATCCCAAAAAGGTAAAAAAAGCTGTTTGCTGTAACTGGTAGCTTATAAAGTGTTAGCTGGAGTTTTGGCTTCAATTTGTTACTGTATCTAAACCTGCTAGTACTCTAAAGCCCCATACACACGGTAGGATTTTCCGATGGATTCTGTCCTATCTGACAATGTTGTCGGAAAATCAGACCGTGTGTAGGCACCATCGGACAGTTTCCATCAGATTGTCTGACGGACAAAGTCCTATCTCCTGCTGGATAGATTTTTTGACAACAAAGTCCGATCACACCAAATCCGATCGTGTGTAGCAAATTCCGACCGGACAAAGTGCTACGCATGCTCAGATCACATTACAAGACCAAAGCTATTGGCTACTAGCCTCTACGTAGTCCCGTCGTAGGCAACAAACGTCACCACGTTCAGAATGATCGGATTTTCCGACAACTTTGTCCGACCGTGTGTACGCAAAACCAACATCAGACAAAGTATGACGGACATGATCCGACGGACCTGGTCCTCGGATAATCCGCGCGTGTGTATGGGGCTTTACACTCCCCTCTCTTAGACTGACAATGCTGCTGTCCAAATGTGCCCCCATATTCTCCTTCATCCTGAGTGGAGGCACTCTAATACAGGAGGTGTGTTACTGGCCAGATTACTAGGTGAGAATGGAAAAGAGCCTAAAAAAGAAAATGAATGCAGCCACCACATCCAATGTTTGGTTAGCTGCAATATACTGTATTACATTTTTGGCTTTGGGTTTGATACTGCTTCAAAACATGAACAGTGTGTAGGATGTTCAATTTACAGAACTATATAGAACAATAGAGGCCTATCATTCCTAATTAGTGCAGAAGGATCTTATCGCTTGTCCTGCAGTTGGACTACACAGCACTAGAGGGCACTGGAGTAGAAGTGTTCGTCACTGCTGTCTTAAAATTATTCTACAGAAAGCTCTTTATAGACCTGTCTGTGAGCAGCCTCCTGTTCCTGTTCATAGTCCTTGTAAAAGGCAACCAGCTGCATTTATAAGGATTCCGCGCTTAAGAATGGAACTGCAGCCTCCCAAAAAAGTACTACACACGAGTATGTAATAAGGGAATGGAATAAAATAAGGGATAGTGGCGCTGTTCAGTAAGGGTATAAAGGTATGCTAAAACTTATATATGCTGGGCAGGAGAGTGAATAATATATATTCATGTGAACAATGTAAAAAAACATATATATGAAAAAAAAAAATATATATATATAATGGATTATGACCTCCACCCTATAAGTGGGTATGCAAAAAAGATTATGTAAACAATTAATTATGTGCAAAAATGCTAACACATATATGTTAATATATTAGTGTGAATAAATAAACAATGTTAAAAATTGTTTAAGGTGACTCCGTGACATAGAACTCATTAATATGTAAAAATATTAATAAAAATAGAAGTATTTATATATAAAAAATGATGAAAGAATATATATATATATGGTTAGGTAAAAATCAAGGTGAACCATATGTTGATACAATAAGACAGTTAAAGTGCTCAATCCGGTGTGTACTCCAAACAAGGTATAATATAAAGTCTTTAAAGCATGTCCCAATAAAGAGAAAAGAAAAAGGAAAAATTTGTGTCCAAACAGTGATGAAAAAATAAAAATTGATGACGTCTTGTTTAAAACTCAAAAAAAGTTCCTGTAGCAAATGATTCCAGCAGAACATACGGATAACTGGTGATTTTTTCAGTGCTCCCCTCCTTCCACAGAGTGACCCCTATTATGCAAACACTCACCAGAGTGCCTAACCCCTGCAGGGGTAATAGGCATGTAAAATCCTCAGCAGGTAGTGGGGAAATCCTCCTCTGTATGGGAAGCGATGGAAGCGATCCTCTTCAGTGGATGTGTTCAACCCGTTCCAATCACTGGAGTTGGGGGATGCACCCCCGTGCAATCCGTATGTAAAGGAAAAGGAATGAAGCTGATAGTGTAATTCTGTTACTTGAAAAAACTTTATTTTAAAATGGCTAGTATAATTTAAAAAAACTGGTATAATTGAAAAAAGAGGGGGGGGGGGGGATTAGCCCACACGGCTGTACCAGAATACAAGGTACATAAATAAAAAAAAATAAGAAAAATAAACAGAGCACGCAGCGCTGGGCTATGTGATGATAACACCACAAAGCCCCGGTCTCCAGCGTGCGTTCCAACAATAAGCTAAGAGAAACCGGAAGTCGCAAGGCGGAAATGACGTGACGTGTACCAGGGTATCACCTTACGTACGTTTCGTCATTGGACGTCGTCGGAGGTGATACCATCTTGGTACACCTCACCCATTAAATAGAATAGGCTGGAGCTACGGTACCAATCGGAAACGAGTGGGGGCGGGACAATAGCACAAAACCCGGGGCCGCTACAAGGAGAGTATTAGGAGCTTATATGCACCACTGAATAACAATTAAGGTGTGCGGGAATATAGCCAGATGGATTAAACCACCCACGGAAAGTACAATTAACCCCCCTCCTTGTGCCCTCTAGCGGATAAGTGAACCGTAGCTCCTGGTGTCAAAGCATATGAGGGGTATTAAACAGAAGGAAATACATATATTGCATTGAAAATATACAACATAATCAAGTGCATTAAATAATAATTGTGATAAATTAATATTATTATAAAAGTGAAATTCTAAAATACGAAGACTTATGTTATGGCAAGTACATCATATGTATGAATATGGGGAAGGGGTTAATTATATGAGTACTAGGAAAAAGATATATTTCATATATATATATGAGTATGTATAAAAACATATAAGAACAACCCCATATGTGAAAGAGGCACGGAAGTAATGGTTAGGAGAAGCTATATAGAATGTAGGAGATATAAAAATAAAATAAAAATAAAAATAAAATTAAACATATAAAAACAAAAATAAAAATAAACATAAACATAAAAATGTGAGAAATAAAAATAAAATAAAAATAAAAATAAAAATTGGTGAAACCTATAATAGGTGTTTAGGCGATACACACAGAAAAAATATATATATAGATAGTGTAATGTATATAAACGGACGTTGCGTTTTATATTAGATTGCGTGTCCAAACAAGACTATGATACCAGTCTGATATTTATGAAAGAATATATGTACAAGTATATATCTGCACACATATATCCAAAAAAGTGGAAACCTGTTAAAAACATATACAATAATCTCTTAAAGAGACAAGGCAATAGAAAAGGGTACTGGATAATATATGGGATTAAAAATCACATGAGTGGTATAAAAGTGTGTATACATAAATGACCAAGCGAAAAAGGTGATATTGTGTTATCTCCATATTAGGACAAATTTTGAGATCTGGTTTATAAAAATAACCATAATTTAAAACATATAAAAAAAAATATATATATATATATATATGGTATGGATTGCTGGAGGGCGATATGATATAATAAAATAAAATACAGATCAAGAGATGGAAAATAGTGATTAAAAGTTGGATAAGAAGCAGTTGAGGTCTATATCGACATTTAACCCCTTGGGCACCAGAGACCCAAGACGGTATATCCATCTTGTTTCATTCTGGGATACCTGTATTGTTTTGTTCCCTCCTCGCCAATGGCTGTTGATAATATCTATGCCATAAAAAACCAGGCCTGATGGATCCCTTTTATGAAATTGGTCGAAGTGTCTGGATAGGTGATGTTTAGGGAAACCTGTTTTTATATTATTAATATGTTCTCTTGTGCGAACACATAAGGGTCTGGTGGTTCTGCCAACATATTGTAATCGGCATGGGCATTCGATAACATATGTTACATGGGTGCTGTTACAGGTAACTAATTCCCTAATCTCAAATTCCTCACCCGACCTTGATCTGAATTTGGTTTTTCTCCTGGGTTGTTTTTTGCTCACCCGACAAGCTAAACACCTCTGGCATTTATAGAACCCCTTTAACTCAGGCATTATTTTAACAGGCCTGGGTGGGTCAATTACATTTTTCACCAATTGATTTCTTAATGTGGGTGCCCTCCTATAGATGAATTTGGGTTTTTTTGCAAGTATATTGGCCAACGTACGATCAGATTTCAATATGGGCCAATATTTTCTAATAATGTGTTCTATGGATCTATACTGTATGTTAAAACCTGTAATAAAAGCCACATTTGTTTGTTGGTCCATATTGTTTTTTTCTGTCTTTAGTCCTTAATAGTGAATTCCGATCATATTTACCAATATCATCCCTTAATTTCAATAGAGGTTCCAAAGAGTATCCTTTATCTACAAATTTAGTAATTAGAATGTCAGCTTGTGTTTGGTAATCCTCCAGTCGTTGGCAATTTCTACGCACTCTCAAGAGCTGTCCTTTGGGGACATTTTCTTTCCATTTTGGATGGTGGCAACTTGAGGTGGGTATATACCCGTTCCGATCAGTTTGTTTAAAAAATGTTTTTGTTAAAATTACATCTCCTTCTTTAAAAATTTGTAGGTCTAGATAGTCTACCTGATTAAAATCACTCTTCCCGGTGAAAGTTATTCCGTATTTATTTATATTCAATTAAAAACTTTTCAAATGATTCTGACGTGCCCTCCCATACAATAAAAATATCATCAATATAACGACGATAAAATTTGATCTCTGGGTGACTCCTTTTGTAAATATACCGGTCCTCCCACATGTCCATAAATAAATTAGCTACGCTGGGGGCATATTTAGCCCCCATAGCAACACCTTTGGTCTGAACAAAAAAATTCTTTTGGTACCAAAAATAATTGCTTTCCATGGCTAGTTTTAATGCTTCCAATAGAAAGCCGATTTGTTCTTGCCGGAGGTCTGTCTTGTCATGTAAGGCCTTCTCAACACCTTCCAATCCCGTCTTTCTGTATAATACTGGTGTATAGAGAGTTTACATCAATTGTTGCTAAAATACATTCGCTGGGGCTCTGAATACCTTGGAGTTCATTGATCAGTTGTGTACTGTCTCTTAAGTATGACTTTCCTTCTTTCACAAGGGGTTTTAAAAACTGGTCAATATATTCTCCAAGCCTTGAGAAAAGAGAGTCCATTCCACTGACTATAGGCCTCCCAGGTGGTTTGTCCAGTCTTTTATGTATTTTAGGTAAGTAATATATTACAGGTGTTCTAGTGGAATCTGGCACCAAATATCTTGCCTCCTTTTTATTTAGGATGCCACTTTCTTTGCCCTTCTTTACTAGAGTTTTTAGTTTTTTCACGTAATGGGGTTTAGGATTAGATTTTAATTTCTTATATGTATTGGGTACTTTTAGTAGGTTTTCCATTTCTGTTTCATAATCCTTTTTTCTTTAGTATCACCAAACCTCCTCCTTTGTCAGCAGGACGGATGACAACTTCCTTTCTTTTCCCCAAGGCCTTAATAGTTTTCCATACATTTCCTCCTTTTTTCCTTATTTCAAGTTTGTTGAGATCACTTTCAACCATCTTTTTAAATGCTCCTATGCATTGATCTCCCGGTATCTTGGGGTTCATGATGGAGTTGTTTTTTAGTTTGGTATGCGTGAAATTGGAGATTTCAGCCTCCCTAGTGGAATCCCCATTAAGTGCAAAATGCTTTTTAATTTTTAATTTTCTAATAAAACGTTGCAGATCAATAAAAACTTCAAATTTATCTATATTTTTATCTGGTGCATATTTTAACCCCAAGTCTAAAATCCGCATTTCCGCGACGGTAAAAACAACATCGCTGAGATTAAAAATTCCCTTCCCTAGTACTCCCTTCTTCTTTTTCTTCTTCCCTCCACGTCTTCCTCTTGCCTGTTTCTTTCCATGTTTCTTTGTGTTGGTTCTTGCTCTGAATTCATCATCCATCCATTCCTCGTATTCATCCGTTGAGGGGGTCCTTGGTTCCTGTTCCTTCCCTCCTCTCTGTTTGCATCTCGCGGGGGTCCCCCTCTTCTCCATGGAGCGCCATGGTCCATTTTTTGATTTCTCCATCCATCGGTCCTGTAGGGAACTCTTGTGTTCCATCTCCCAGGGGGTCTTAACCAAGAACAAGTTACCAACACACAGGACATTAATGGTCTGTTTAAACAATTGAGACACACCCTTGAAAAACAGCTTAGGGTATGGTGGGATATAACTACCCTTGAGATGTATATCAGGGAAGGGATGACCCCCCGCAGGCTCAGGTGGGACCTCAATCCCAACGATAACATAACCGACATTGACATTATGGGAGAATGGTATACCTTTTTCAATAAATGTGAAAAAGAGTTGCTTGGGATAATTGTTAAGAGGAGACAACTTAAACTCAGGGGCATAGAAAGCAATATTAAGGATATTAAAGATCTCCTAGCCCCCCATACAGACCTAAACGAATACAAAACAAAAGAGAAAAACCTACAGGATATTATTAAGAAATATGATACTGACATACAAGCAAAAAAACAAAAGAAATTCAAACGGGACGTATTAGATTATGCCAATAAGAAAGTATACAAATGGCAGGTAGATATAGAGGAACTCAATGTGGATGTCGATGAAATCTCAATGGATGAAGGTCCAGTAGAAGATGCCACTGAGAATACCATCCCAAATCTAGCTAATATACGTCAAACCAGATTTGAATTTGCCAATAATGGGAGAAGAGGAGGGGCACCTAGAACCCCAATCCCCCCATTGAATTTCTATGAAAGAGGAAGAAATGGGTATAGGGACACTGAGTATGGACGGTCCCCCGGCACTCCAAGATATAATATTCCTACACATAATAGGTTCTCACCCTTCAGAGAGAGAGGACAAAGAATTCCTCATCAGAATCACAATAATAGAAGAGACTATAGAGAAGATGATAATAGTTTTTTTCAAGGAAGACAGAGAGGAAGACCCCCTGGGAGATGGAACACAAGAGTTCCCTACAGGACCGATGGATGGAGAAATCAAAAAAATGGACCATGGCGCTCCATGGAGAAGAGGGGGACCCCCGCGAGATGCAAACAGAGAGGAGGGAAGGAACAGGAACCAAGGACCCCCTCAACGGATGAATACGAGGAATGGATGGATGATGAATTCAGAGCAAGAACCAACACAAAGAAACATGGAAAGAAACAGGCAAGAGGAAGACGTGGAGGGAAGAAGAAAAAGAAGAAGGGAGTACTAGGGAAGGGAATTTTTAATCTCAGCGATGTTGTTTTTACCGTCGCGGAAATGCGGATTTTAGACTTGGGGTTAAAATATGCACCAGATAAAAATATAGATAAATTTGAAGTTTTTATTGATCTGCAACGTTTTATTAGAAAATTAAAAATTAAAAAGCATTTTGCACTTAATGGGGATTCCACTAGGGAGGCTGAAATCTCCAATTTCACGCATACCAAACTAAAAAACAACTCCATCATGAACCCCAAGATACCGGGAGATCAATGCATAGGAGCATTTAAAAAGATGGTTGAAAGTGATCTCAACAAACTTGAAATAAGGAAAAAAGGAGGAAATGTATGGAAAACTATTAAGGCCTTGGGGAAAAGAAAGGAAGTTGTCATCCGTCCGGCTGACAAAGGAGGAGGTTTGGTGATACTAAAGAAAAAGGATTATGAAACAGAAATGGAAAACCTACTAAAAGTACCCAATACATATAAGAAATTAAAATCTAATCCTAAACCCCATTACGTGAAAAAACTAAAAACTCTAGTAAAGAAGGGTAAAGAAAGTGGCATCCTAAATAAAAAGGAGGCAAGATATTTGGTGCCAGATTCCACTAGAACACCTGTAATATATTACTTACCTAAAATACATAAAAGACTGGACAAACCACCGGGGAGGCCTATAGTCAGTGGAATGGACTCTCTTTTCTCAAGGCTTGGAGAATATATTGACCAGTTTTTAAAACCCCTTGTGAAAGAAGGAAAGTCATACTTAAGAGACAGTACACAACTGATCAATGAACTCCAAGGTATTCAGAGCCCCAGCGAATGTATTTTAGCAACAATTGATGTAAACTCTCTATACACCAGTATTATACAGAAAGATGGATTGGAAGGTGTTGAGAAGGCCTTACATGACAAGACAGACCTCCGGCAAGAACAAATCGGCTTTCTACTGGAAGCATTAAAACTAGCCATGGAAAGCAATTATTTTTGGTACCAAAAGAATTTTTTTGTTCAGACCAAAGGTGTTGCTATGGGGGCTAAATATGCCCCCAGCGTAGCTAATTTATTTATGGACATGTGGGAGGACCGGTATATTTACAAAAGGAGTCACCCAGAGATCAAATTTTATCGTCGTTATATTGATGATATTTTTATTGTATGGGAGGGCACGTCAGAATCATTTGAAAAGTTTTTAACTGAATTGAATATAAATAAATACGGAATAACCTTCACCGGGAAGAGTGATTGTAATCAGGTAGACTATCTAGACCTACAAATTTTTAAAGAAGGAGATGTAATTTTAACAAAAACATTTTTTAAACAAACTGATCGGAACGGGTATATACCCACCTCAAGTTGCCACCATCCAAAATGGAAAGAAAATGTCCCCAAAGGACAGCTCTTGGGAGTGCGTAGAAATTGCCAACGACTGGAGGATTACCAAACACAAGCTGACATTCTAATTACTAAATTTGTAGATAAAGGATACTCTTTGGAACCTCTATTGAAATTAAGGGATGATATTGGTAAATATGATCGGAATTCACTATTAAGGACTAAAGACAGAAAAAACAATATGGACCAACAAACAAATGTGGCTTTTATTACAGGTTTTAACACACAGTACAGATCCATAGAACACATCATTAGAAAATATTGGCCCATATTGAAATCTGATCGTACTTTGGCCAATATACTTGCAAAAAAACCTAAATTAATCTATAGGAGGGCACCTACATTAAGAAATCAATTGGTGAAAAATGTAATTGACCCACCCAGGCCTGTTAAAATAATGCCTGAGTTAAAGGGGTTCTATAAATGCCAGAGGTGTTTAGCCTGTCGGGTGAGCAAAAAACAACCCAGGAGAAAAACCAAATTCAGATCAAGGTCGGGTGAGGAATTTGAGATTAGGGAATTAGTTACCTGTAACAGCACCCATGTAACATATGTTATCGAATGCCCTTGCCGATTACAATATGTTGGCAGAACCACCAGACCCTTATGTGTTCGCATAAGAGAACATATTAATAATATAAAAACAGGTTTCCCCAAACACCATCTATCCAGACACTTCGACCAATTTCATAAAAGGGATCCATCAGGCCTGGTTTTTTATGGCATAGATATTATCAACAGCCACTGGCGAGGAGGGAACAAAACAATACAGGTATCCCAGAATGAAACAAGATGGATATACCGTCTTGGGTCTTTGGTGCCCAAGGGGTTAAATGTCGATATAGACCTCAATTGCTTTTTATCCAATTTTTAATCATTATTTTCCATCTCTTGATCCGTATTTTATTTTATTTTATTATTTTATATCGCCCTCCATCCACCCATACTATATATATTTTCCTACAAACCAGATCTCATATTTTGTCCAAATACGGAGATAATACAATATCACCTTTTTCGCTTGGTCATTTACGTATACACACCTTTATATCACTCATGTGATTTATAAGCCTATGTATTATCCATTTATTCTTTTCCATTGCCCTGTCTCTTTAAGAGATTATTGTATATTTGTTTTTAACAGGTTTTCCATAATTTTAGATATATGTGTGCAGATATATATTTGTATATATACTCTTTCCCAAATATTAGACTGATATCATAGTCTTGTTTGGACACGCAATCTAATATAAAACGCAACGTCCGTTTATATACATTACACTATCTATATATTTTCTGTGCGTTATCGCCACATATGTTCTCCCAACCATTACTTCCAAGCCTCTCACACTTATGGGGCTGTTTTTATATGCTCCTATATGTTCTCACACACTCTTTGTTAAAACATACTCATATATATATATGAAATATATCTTTTTCCTAGTACTCATATAATTAACCCCTTCCCCATATACATACATATGATGTACTTGCCATAACATAAGTCTTCGTATTTTAGAATTTCACTTTTATAATAATATTAATTTATCACAATTATTATTTAATGCACTTGATTATGTTGTATATTTTCAATGCAATATATGTATTTTCTTCTGTTTAATATCCCTCAATATGTTTTTACACTAGGAGCTACGGTTCACTTATCCACTAGAGGGCGCAAGGAGGTGGGTTAATTGTATTTCCCATGGGTGGTTTTAGCCATATTCCCGCACACCTCAATTGTCCCTCAGGTGATGCATATAAGCTCCTATTAATCTCCTTGCAGCGGCCCTGGGTTTGCGCTACTGTCCCGCCCCCACTCGTTTCCGATTGGTACCGTAGCTCCAGCCTATTCTATTTAATGAGTGAGGTGTACCAAGATGGTATCACCTCCGACGACGTCCAATGACGAAACGTACGTAAGGTGATACCCTGGTACACGTCACGTCACTTCCGCCTTGCGACTTCCGGTTTCTCTCAGCTTACTGTTGGAACGCACGCTGGAGACCGGGGCTTTGTGGTGTTATCATCACATAGCCCAGCGCTGCGTGCTCTGTTTATTTTTCTTATTTTTCTTGTTGCTTTATTGACCTTGGATTCTGGTACAGCCGTGTGGGCTAATCCCCCCCCCCCTCTTTTTTCAATTATACCAGTTTTTTTTAATTATACTAGCCATTTTAAAATAAAGTTTTTTCAAGTAACAGAATTACACTATCAGCTTCATTCCTTTTCCTTTACATACGGATTGCACGGGGGTACATCCCCCAACTCCAGTGATTGGAACAGGTTGTACTTATCCACTGAAGAGGATCGCTTCCATCGCTTCCCATACAGAGGAGGATTTCCCCACTACTTGCTGAGGATTTTACATGCCTATTACCCCTGCAGGGGTTAGGCACTCTGGTGAGTGTTTGCATAATAGGGGTCACTCTGTGGAAGGAGGGGAGCACTGAAAAAATCACCAGTTATCCGTATGTTCTGCTGGAATCATTTGCTACAGGAACTTTTTTTGAGTTTTAAACAAGACGTCATCAATTTTTATTTCTTCATCACTGTTTGGACACAAATTTTTCCTTTTTCCTTTTTCTTTTCTCTTTATTGGGACATGCTTTAAAGACTTTATACTACACCTTGTTTGGATTACACACCGGATTGAGCACTTTAACTGTCTTATTGTATCAACATATGGTTCACCTTGATCTTTACCTAACCATATATATATATATTCTTTCATCATTTTTTATTCAATATAAATACTTTTATATAAATTAATATTTTTACATATTAATGAGTTCTATGTCACGGAGTCACCTTAAACAATTTTTAACATTGTTTATTTATTCACACTAATATACTAACATATATGTGTTAGTTATTTTGCACATAATTAATTGTTTACATAATCTTTTTTGCATACCCACTTATAGGGTGGAGGTCACAATTCATTATATATATATAAAAAAATTTTTTCATATATACTTTTTACATTGTTCACATGTATATATATATTATTCACTCTCCTGCCCAGCATATATAAGTTTTAGCATACCTTTATACCCTTACTGAACAGCGCCATCATCCCTTATTTTATTCCAGAATCCCAGAATTGCTCTGGAAACTGTTATGCCGCGTACACACGGTCGGAATTCTCGTCGGAAAAAGCTTTGATGGTTTTCCCATCGGAATTCTGATGGAATTTTGCTCAAACTGTCTTGCCTACACACGGTCACACCAAATTCCGACAGTCAATAACACCACGGCATACAACACGTTCGACTGCACTATAAAAGGGAAGTTTAATGCTTCTGAGCATGCGTCGAATAGTTTCCGAGCATGCGTCAGAATTTTGCGAGTGGGAATTGCATACACACGATCGGAAAATCCGATAGAAAGATTTTCCGTCGGAAAAATTAAGAACAGGTTCTCAATCCAAAGTCCGTCAGAAATTCTGACAGAAAAAGACCGATGGCATACACACGGTCGGAAAATCCGATGAAAAGCTCCCATCGGACTGTTTCCATCGGAAATTCCGACCGTGTGTACGCGGCATTAAAGTAGAACTAATGGCAAAACCTTTTTTTTTCCATTAGGAATAGAGTAATAGCCCCTGCCATTTTTGTGTGCCATACGTGTCCCATTGAGAAAATGTCCCTTCATTTCCTGTCCCGTAGCCAAAACAAGAAGTAAGAGGAAATCCCTCCAAAGTGTGGGAAACCTCTGGGTGTCACCAGGGTCACCAGAACTAGTGTCTCTATTGGAATATTTCCCCTCTATTACTGTACTTAGGACAACCCAAAATTTGGGATTTTCTTTCACTTTCGGTGAGAACTGTAAACAGGACAAACAGAGAGGGTGAATCTCCCTAACTGAGGCACAGACAACAATAAAAACCTAACAGGTATGTTCCAATTCCAGGAGGACGTCCTCTCGTGATTGCGCTTCCCGCTCACCCCCTGTGGTGCACGTTGGCACAGATCTGTGAATGGGGTAAAGAGCCATACACAGCGGCTCTTTACCATGTGACCAGCTGTGTCCAATCACAGCTGATCACAGTGTAAACACTATTTGCCGGTTATGGGCATTCCACTCGTCGCGCTAACAACGTGTGAGGAGAGGAGAGATGATAACCGACAAATCCACACAGGGGAAATCTACACTGATCATCAGGGCACTGATCATCAGTGTCCTGATCATCAGTGCAGCCCCAACAGTGCCCACAAATGCTGCCAATCTGTGTCCATCAGTGCTGCCTGTCAGTGCCCATTAGTGATGCCTATCAGTGCCACCTATCAGTGCCCATCAGTGTCACCTATCAGTGCAGCCTATCAGTGCCACATATCAGTGCAGCCTCATCAGTGCCTTCTCCTAAGTGCCTGCCTCATCAGTGCCGCCTCAGTGCCAATTAGTGCAGCCTATCACTGCAGCCACATTAGTGAAGGAGCAAAATTACTTATAAAATGTTCTAAATAACAGAAACTAAGAAAAACATATTTTTTCAACATTTTTGGTCTTTTTTCATTTGTTTAGTAAAAAATAAAAAACACAGTGGTTATTAAATACCACCAAAAAGGAAAGCTCTATCTGTCTCAGAAAAAAATATAAAAATTGAATTTGCGTACAGTGCTGCATGACCACGCAATTGTCATTTAAAGTGTGACAGCACTGAAAGCTGAATATTGGCCTGGGCAGGAAGGGGGTGAAAGTGCCCAGCAGGCAAGTGGTTAAATTCTCCCTCAAAGGCCCAGACAGCCTAGCACTCCGTCCTCAGTTCTTCCACACTCCTCCCCAGCTGGGCTGACTCCAGGTATTTCAAGGAGGACTGCCCCCTGCCAATCCTAGCTCCAACTCTCTTCCCCACCTTTCTTCTAGAATCCTTTAGAAGGAAAAGGTGACAGTAAAGTGATGCTGTCTGTAAATCAGCCTACTCTGAGCCACTCCCAGCCCACACAGATCAAAACAAACAGACCTAGCTTTCAGCTAGGCCTGCCTAAATTTACCCGCACTCACCAAAAATCTCACCTCTAGCACCTACCTAGGTAGATGGTGCTACATAGTATACAGGCATTCAATTCCCTCATCTCCAGGAACAACTCTGCTTGGTACCTCCCTCTCTATCTTCCTCTATGTCCTGAGGCAGTTTTATAAGGAACAATGGTTGGGGTCACCTCATAACTCTTTACAGTAAAACCTCTTACTATCAGAATATTTATCTGTTACCAATGCCCTTTGTTGATCTTCATATGACATTAAGTTAGTGCCCCACCTCTATTCCTTTGGGGACCTTAAGTCATTTTCCAACTACAGGAAGAATTTAGTATACCCTCAAAATTATTGTTTTACACCATGTGGCTCGTACTCACCCTAGGAAGGGAAATTCACTACTATAAAGGCCCCATACACACGCTCGGACTATCCGAGGACCAGGTCCGTCGGATAATGTCGTCATACTTTGTCCGATTGTTGGTTTTGCGTACACACGGTCGGACAAAGTTGTGGGGAAATCATTTCTGAAACCGTGGTGTGACGTTTGTTGCCTATCGACGGGACTACGTTAGAGGCTAGTAGCCAATAGCTTTGGTTATTGTATGTGATCTGAGCATGCGTAGCACTTTGTCCGTCGGACAAACGTACACACGATCGGTAGTTGGTTTCGTGATGGGACCGTGTTGTTGGGGAAAATCTATCCAGCAGGGTGATAGGACTTTGTCAGTTGGAACAATCCGTCGTACACTGTACGATGGTTGCATACACACGGTCTGATTTTTTCAACAACCATTGTCCGTATCGGACAGAATCCATGCAAAAAAATCCGAACCCGTGTGTATGGGGCTAAAGACTTATTATGGGAAAAAGGTACCTCCACTGATGCTTTTTTATCAATTGGGAGTATAAAGTGCTCTTTAACCCTTTCCCCAATAAAACAGCTTTAGATTAGGATGGTCCAATACCTCTAAATTCGTCTTTACATATTATTCTGTCCTTGGTGCACTCTCCGGGACTAGATATCAAGAGGCTAAAGCTGGGTGGTCCACCCAACTTATTTGGCTTACAGACCAGGACCAGAATTCGTGGACACTTAAGAAAGCTGTGTAACATCCTGTGAGGATAGAGTGATACTATTGAAACTGTTTCACCAAGCTCACTATGCCCCTGCCAGACTACATAAATCAGTCTATGCTCCTATTCAACTTGCTTTCAAATTTGTGGAGAAGCTGACGATTTCTTGCATGGTTTATGGATCTGTCACTATATTCCGGAGTTTTGGTTAAAATGTAATGACTTTGTTTCTCTGGTGCTGAAACTCCCTAATAGTCCTCATCCTAAAACCTGCTTACTGGGTGTCATTGGGGACCTACAACTCTTTAAATATGCAAAGGTTCTACTGAGCACCCTCTATTTTTATTCCTAGAAATCAATCCTTCTAACATGGAAGGGGTCTTTATCCCAATCCATTGCTGCCTGGAAAACATTGGTTAAGGCCTCGTTCACACGGGTATACTATAGCCGTGCTGGTGCGGATGCACAGCCCTGACGCAGACAGTGTGTGTTGGGGACCATGCACTCGCATGACTGTCAAATTGGAAGCAGCTGCTGTGTCCACTGGCTGAATGAAAAAAAAATCATCTATGGCCAGCTGTAGAGGGGAATTCTATTTTGTAGAGATGTTGTGTCATCTACCTGTAGTGTCGCCAAGATAGAAAGTGAGGGAAATCTTCCCAATAGGACACAAATGGTTATCCAGCATTAAAAAAAAGCAAAAAAAATGTTTTGGCTACACACACACTTTAAAGCTTGTTTAATCCAATATAAACCCATAGGAACAGGCATGTGTCTGTGTGTATCTAAGATGCTCAGCAAAGCTTTTTCTGTGTATCCAGATTCTGGGCATTCACTGCATGCATTCCTAGACTTGACTTCCAAGTTGGAGCCCTGTCATTCCCACTTGTCATACCATAATGCAGACATTTCCTTGGCCAAAAGAGAAGTGCTTGCATTGTTACTGGTAGGATAGACACAGCTATGATTGGAACTTAAGTTGAAGATTACAGTATAAGCTTTGCTAATTGTAGTGTCTAATCACACTGTATGTGCTTGTAGTAGATAAACATTTTTTTTTTTACTGTGACAGGTTGTCTTTTATTTGCAAGCCTACAATTTTTTAAACTACTTTATGCACCCATGGCTACTTTTTTTTTTTTTTTTTAAATCAAAGAATGTTTATTAGCAAACAAAAAAAACAGAAAAACTTTACAGCTCACAATTAAGGCACAGACTTTGTCATACATTTCAATTACCATCACAGGAGGTATAGTCATACATTACACTCATCATCCAATACCATCTTGTAGTATACATTTCAGGTATTTCCTCTAAAGGGACTAATTATTTATGCGTCAGCACTATATTCGAGTTCTTATAGTATAATTTCTTTCCGTCCTAGCCTTTACCTCAGCAATCTCTCCATCACCAGATCAACAGGGGAGAGGCCGGGTGGGGTCCAGCCAGGGTGCCCACAGCTTATCAAACTTTCCCGGATGACCTCTATGTTGAAATATGTATTCCCCCATTTGAGCAATCCATTCCTTTAACGTTGGAGGTTTAATCGCCTTCCAATGTCGAAGGATCAGCTTACGGGCCTGAAACAGGGCCCTAGCTATGGCTTGTTTGAAATTGTCCTCCATAGGAATGTCATCTAGTATCCCCAGTATACAAGGCTTTGGGTCTGTGGGTATGGTAGTCTGATAGACACTATTAATGGTGGCCACAACCCCTGACCAGAACAAATGTAGTTTGGGGCACCTCCAGAGCAGGTGTATCAGGTCCCCATGATCTCTTGCGCACCTGGGGCAGTTGGAATCCGGTCTTACTCCCATCCTGAACAACCTGTCAGGCGTGTAGTGTACTCTAAGTATGATGTATAACTGAGATAGCCATTGGGCCACATTTAGGGAGCAAAGTTGTACTGCCTGGAGTGCCTCCTCCCACTGCTCATCCTCAAATGATCCCACATCTCTTTCCCATTTGTTCGATGCCCCCTGGGGAAATCCTTCAAGGTAGATATTGAGAATCATGGAATAGGTTCTAGATATGAAGCCCTTAAACTGGGTCACCTCAGCCACGTATCGGAATATCAGGGTCGGTGGGAGAGTCCACGGGCCCCCGGTTTGCGCCGTCACTGCGTGATGCAGCTGCATATAATAAAAGAGCATTAAGTTCGGGAGGTGAAATTGCTCCCTCAGCTCCTGAAAGGGAATCAATTTTCCCATGGCAAATATATGTCGCATGTGTGTGACCCCGTGCCTCTTCCACCGCGCACCACAATCCAATGACTGCAGCTCCCTATAGTATCCATTATTCCATATCGGGCTGTGCCCGGTAAAGCCCTCTACTTCTTGTAGCTGTCTAAGTTTGTTCCATATTTTTTGCATCAGAACATATGTGGGAAACCGTTTATTGGATTTTGCATATGCCAAGGCCTCCATACCCGTGGGTACGTTGTCGAGACCAGTGACATAGCACATTAGGGCCCTAATGGGTTCAGAGTGTAGATTTCCTTCCTCCGTTTTCAGGTCTTCTGGCATAGCCCTGGCGATGTGCCTGAGCCGCCAGATAGTAGACCCAAGGGTTAGGGAGGACGAGGCCTCCTGCTTCCTTGGATTTTTGTAGTTGCTCTAGCCTCAAATACCTATGTACATGGTTAAAAATAAAATAAGGTAGTGGAAAATGGAGACCATCCGGTCGCTTCGATGTGTATACATATGGCGACCTGGTTAATGGCGAAATATACGTAGTGCAGGACTGAAAACGTGTCAGTCCCCTAAATTCACCACGGCCGAGTTACCTGAGGCGTATCAGGCAAATAAAAAACGTTAAATCAGGCCTCTGAAACCTGAAGACGTGTCAGGCAACTGAAGGGAGTAGTGAAATCTCATAACGTATGAAAATCGTAATGTAAGCCGTATGAGAACGGATGAGGAGACCGCACCAGCTGATTAGAAATGACCATCTCAATCCGTAGGTACATAGGTACAGGTAACCTTGCAGTAGGGTGATGCCAAAAGACCGAACCATAAAGATATGATCCTGAATCATGTATGAGACCAACACAAACCACAGAATAATATGACAAAAAGTACCCATATCTTGCTTTAACATGGGTATTTTTTTTTCATGGTGACCTTGGCAAATGATGAAGTGAACGTAGTGCAGGACTAAGCGTGTGGAAATCTCACAAATCATTCTGTATAATACATTTTCTTATAGGAAAACATATTTATCATAATGACTTTGGAAAAATAAAGAGGGGAGGGTGAATGTAATAACCAGCTCAGGAGGGTAGAGACCCACCACGTGGAGCTCAGGAATGTAGAGAGCTCAGGAGGGAGCAGACCAAGCCAGTGAAGCCCAGAAGGGAGGGGACCAAGCCCCTGGTGCTCAAGAAGAAGGAGACCCACCACAAGGAGCTCAGGAGGGAGGCGACCCACCACGAGCTCAGGAGGGAGACGACCCACCATGAGAAGCTCAGGAGGGAGGCGACCCACCACGAGGAGCTCAGGAGGGAGGAGATCAACCATGAGGAGCTCAGGAGGGAGGAGACCCACCACGGGGAGCTCAGGAGGGAGGAGACCCACCACGGGGAGCTCAGGAGGGAGGAGACCCACCACGGGGAGCTCAGGAGGGAGGAGACCCAGCCCATGGAGCTCAGGAGAGAGGAGACCCAGCCCGTGGAGCCCCTTAGTACCAGTTGAGCATCATTTAAATGTCAAGACCTACCTGAGTATTGTTGCTGACTATGTCCATCCCTTTATGACTACAGTGTAGCCATCTTCTGATGGATCCTTCCAGCAGGATAATATACCATGTCACAAAGCTCAAATCATCTCACCACTGGTTTCTTGAACATGACAATGAGTTCAATGGCCTCCACAGTCACCAGATCGCAATCCAATAGAGCACCATTGGGATGTGGTGGAGCGGGGAATTTGCATCATGGATATGCAGCCGACAAATCTGCAACAACTGCGTGATGCTATCGTGTCAATATGGACCAAAATCTCTGAGGAATGTTTCCAACACTGTTGAATCTATGCCAAAAAGAAGGCAATTCTGAAGGCAAAAAGGGGTCCAACCTGGTACTAGCGAGGTGTACCTAATAAAGTGGTTGGTAAGTGTAGCTTATCCCAACCCCTGGTTATCCCAATCCCTTTTGCTGGACAGCTTGATCTGCATGTAAATGTGGTGAAAAATATAAATTAAGGCGTGTAAGAAATAATCATTACTATGTAGTTAATAGATAGTTAATAGTTGATAGATAACCCCATATAGTTACAAAATATTTTTCACTATTTTTCACTATAGTGGTCCTTAAATTTTTTATGACCTTCAGTAGGTACTTAACTCACAGGTCCCATAAAAAATGTATAAAAGTTAGAGCTAAAGGACAAATACATTTACATTTCCACTTTGTATTAAAAAAAGGAATACATAGCCTTTAAATGTATGTTTGCATGTTTATATATTCATGCATAGATATATTTATTTACTTTAACATGTCTAGCTTATGTTAGTTCCTTGTAGTGCAGCAATAGGGGAAAAGCGAAACCTTCAAGAGTTAAAATTATCACTGATCAAAAATAGAAGCTAAGTAAGATTGCCCAGAGTCACCGTCCAAATGTTTGGCCAGAGGATCCATCTTGTAATGAAGGAGCCGACGGGAATGTAGTGTGACAAACACTTACAAGAAAGAAAAACATCAGAAGAATTCATAGGACGTTTGTTCTTATACGACTGCTACGCAGAGGTTACAAGGTACAAACCTCATAATACTAAAATTCTGCATATTCTGCAATACACGCTATATAAGAACATTGTTGCTACCAAAATACACATATAACACACAGCTATATATAACATCTCCCATAAAACTTCATATTTTTCAGAATTAGAGGCATACAATGTCACACAGATGAAGTACCTTCACCACTTTTATATGAAATACCTTCACCACTTTTATATGAAATACCTTCACCACTTTTATATGAAATACCTTCACCACTTTTATATGAAGTACCTTCACCACTTTTATATGAAGTACCTTCACCACTTTTATATGAAATACCTTCACCACTTTTATATGAAGTACCTTCACCACTTTTATATGAAATACCTTCACCACTTTTATATGAAGTACCTTCACCACTTTTATATAAAGTACCTTCACCACTTTTATATAAAGTACCTTCACCACTTTTATATGAAATACCTTCACCACTTTTATATGAAGTACCTTCACCACTTTTATATGAAGTACCTTCACCACTTTTATATAAAGTACCTTCACCACTTTTATATGAAATACCTTCACCACTTTTATATAAAGTACCTTCACCACTTTTATATAAAGTACCTTCACCACTTTTATATGCAGTACCTTCACCTCTTTTATATGCAGTACCTTCACCACTTTTATATGCAGTACCTTCACCACTTTTATATAAAGTACCTTCACCACTTTTATATGAAGTACCTTCACCACTTTTATATAAAGTACCTTCACCACTTTTATATGCAGTACCTTCACCACTTTTATATGCAGTACCTTCACCACTTTTATATAAAGTACCTTCACCACTTTTATATGAAATACCTTCACCACTTTTATATAAAGTACCTTCACCACTTTTATATGAAGTACCTTCACCACTTTTATATGAAGTACCTTCACCACTTTTATATAAAGTACCTTCACCACTTTTATATGAAGTACCTTCACCACTTTTATAACACAATACTATGTTTTATAAAAAATGCATCATAGAGAATTAATAAAAACTTTATAAAGTTTCTCTTTTTCTAACAGATGTAGCAAGCTACTGTTTAAAAAAAAAAAAAAGATAAATATAGATACTTTAGTAATAGCTATTTTCTAATTAAGTATACGGATATTTATAGTCACAGAAATGTAATATTTAAGTAATCAATATTAATAGTAAGTCATGCAACTTTTTGCGTTTATGTTGACCTTTGGTCATAGGTACAATGTAGCGGGTGATATAAAGCTTTCATGTTGGTATCAATGCTGTTTATTGGCAGTTTATCATGGATACAAAGTGATGAGACACAGATTAATTTAGGGATGGGTAAGATAATACTGTACAGAAAATTCATGAACACAAGACCTTGTATTGACAAACACAGAGACTACAGTATTTACAAGATTTACAGTGCCTTGAAAAAGTATTCATACCCATTGAAATTTTCCACATTTTGTCATGTTACAACCAAAAACGTAAATGTATCTTATTGCGATTTTATGTGATAGGCCAGGGATATGCAATAAGCGGACCTCAAGCTGTTGCAAAACTACAAGTCCCATCATGTCTCTGCCTCTGGGTGTCATGCTTGTGGCTGTAAGAGTCTTGCTATGCCTCATGGGACTTGTAGTTCTGCAACAGGTGGCGGCACAGTGGTGTAGTGGTTAGCACTCTCACCTAGCAGTAAGAAGGGTCGCTGGTTCGAATCCCAACCACGACACTTCCTGCCTGGAGTTTGCATGTTCTCCCTGTGCCTGCGTGGGTTTCCTCCGGGTACTCCAGTTTCCTCCCACAATCCAAAGACATGCAGGTAGGTTAATTGGCTTCTGTCCAAAAATTGGCCCTAGTATATGAATGGGACCTTGGATTGTGGGCTCCTTGAGGGTAGGGACTGATGTGAGTGTGCAATGTACAGGGATGGGGACAATTGTAGACACTCGCTCAGGTTGAACTGGATGGACTGATGTCTTTATTCAACCTTACTAACTATGAAACTATGAAACTATGAAACAGCTGGAGGCCCGCTAATTGCATATCCCTGTGATAGACCAACACAAAATAGTACATACAGTGGTGTGAAAAAGTGTTTGCCCCCTTCCGCATTTCCTGTTCCTTTGCATGTTTGTCACACTTAAGTGTTTCGGAACATCAAACCAATTTAAACAATAGTCAAGGACAACACAAGTAAACACAAAATGCAATTTGTAAATGAAGGTGTTTATTATTAAAGGTGAAAAAAAATCCAAACCATCATGGCCCTGTGTGAAAAAGTGATTGCCCCCTAAACCTAATAACTGGTTGGGCCACCCTTAGCAGCAACAACTGCAACCAAGCGTTTGCGATAACGTGCAATGAGGCTTTTACAGCGTCCTGGAGGAATTTTGGCCCACTCATCTTTGCAGAATTGTCCTAATTCAGTTACATTAGAGGGTTTTCGAGCATGAACGGCCTTTTTAAGGTCATACCACAACATCTCAATAGGATTCAGGTCAGGACTTTGGCTAGGCCACTCCAATGTCTTCATTTTGTTTTTCTTCAGCCATTCGGTGGTGGACTTGCTGGTGTGTTTAGGATCATTGTCCTGCTGCAGAACCCAAGTTCGTTTCAGCTTGAGTACACGAACAGATGGTCGGACATTCTCCTTCAGGATCTCTTGGTAGACAGCAGAATTCATAGTTCCTTTTATCACGGCAAGTCTTCCAGGTCCTGAAGCAGCAAAAACAGCCCCAGACCATCACACTACCACCACCATATTTTACTGTTGGTATAATGTTCTTTTTCTGAAATGCAGTGTTCCTTCTACGCCAGATATACTTGGACACACACCTTCCAAAGAGTTCCACTTTTTTCTCATCGGTCCACAAAATGTTGTCCCAAAAGTCTTGGGGATCATCAAGATGTGTTGTGGAGAAATTGAGACGAGCTTTGATGTTCTTTTTGCTCAGCAGTGGTTTTCTCCTTGGAACTCTGCCATGCAGGCCATTTTTGCCCAGTCTTTTCCTGATGGTGGAGGCATGAACGCTGACCTTAACTGAGGCAAGTGAGGCCTGCAGTTCCTTGGACGTTGTTGTGGGGTCTTTTGTGACCTCTTGGATGAGTCGTCGCTGCGCTCTTGGGGTAATTTTGGGCGGCCGGCCACTCCTGGGAAGGTTCACCACTGTTCCATGTCTTCGCCATTTGTGGATAATGGCTCTCACTGTGGTTCGCTGGATTCCCAAAGCTTTGGAAATGGCTTTATAACCCTTTCCAGACTGATAGATCTCAATTACTTTCTTTCTCAATTGTTCCTGAATTTCTTTGGGTCTCGGCATGATGTGTAGCTTTTAAGGATCTTCTGGTGGACCTTACTGTGTCAAGCAGCTCCTATTTAAGTGATGCCTTGATTGTGAACAGGTGTGGCAATAATCAGGCCTGGGTGTGGCTAGAGAAATTGAACTCAGGTGTGGACAACCACAGTTATAGTATGTTTTAACAAGGGGGGGGGCAATCACTTTTTCACACAGGGCCATGATGGTTTGGATTTTTTTTCACCTTTAATAATAAACACCTTCATTTACAAATTGCATTTTGTGTTTACTTGTGTTGTCCTTGACTATTGTTTAAATTGGTTTGATGTTCCGAAACACTTAAGTGTGACAAACATGCAAAGGAACAGGAAATGAGGAAGGGGAAAACACTTTTTCACACCACTGTAATTGTGAAGTAGGAAAAAAATGATAAATGGTTTTCAACATTTTTTACAAATAAATATCTGAAAAGTGTGGCTTGCATTTGTATGCAGCTCCCCTTACTCTGATACCCCTAAAATCTAGTGGCACCAACTGCCTTCAGAAGTCCCCTAATTAGTAAATAGAGTCCACCTGTGTGTAATTTAATTTCAGTATAAATTCAGCTGTTCTGTGAAACCCTCAGAGGTTTGTTAGAGAGCCTTATGCCGCGTACACGCGGTTGGAATTTTCGTCGGAAAAAGCTCTGATGGTTTTCCCGTCGGAATTCTGACGGAATTTTGCTCAAACTGTGTTGTCTACACACGGTCACACCAAATTCCGACGGTCAATAACACCACGACATACAACACACTCGACTGCACTATAAAAGGGAAGTTTAATGCTTCCGAGCATGCGTCAAATTGTTTCCGAGCATGCGTCGGAATTTTGCATGTCAGAATTGCATACACACGATCGAAAAATCCGATAGAAAGGTTTTCCGTCGGAAAAATTAAGAACAGGCTCTCAATCCAAAGTCCGTCGGAAATGCCGACAGAAAAAGACCATTGGGCATACACACGGTTGGAAAATCCTATGAAAAGCTCCCATCGGACTGTTTCCATTGGAAATTCCGACCTCGGCATTAGTGAACAAACAGCATCATGAAGGCCAAAGAAGACACCAGACAGGTCAGGGATAAAGTTGGGGAGAAGTTTAAAGCAGGGTTAGGTTATGAAAAAAAATATCCTAAGCTTTAAGCATCTCACGGGGCACTGTTCAATACAGCATCGAAAAAGGGAAAGAGTATGACACAACTGCAAACCTACCAAGACATGGTAATGGCTGTATGCCCCAGTACTCACGTAAACGCTGATGCTTCTGTGCATGCAAAGCTTCCGTGTTTTGGGGAATACATTGTATGTGTATGCTCGGGTAAACACTGAACATTGGTGTTTAGATGAGTACAGGGGTGTACAGACATTCACATCTATGGCCAGCTGTATGTCCCACCTGAGGCATCTCATGCATGAGAAAACACCAGGAATTTTACACTAGGCATATCTTATGGCCTCTTGCAGTCAGGCGCCAGTCTACTTCCCCCCACCTGGAAAGCACAGGTGCTGTGTACAGACACTCACAGACATGAATGACTGTTTGCAGTTATACTTGGGTATACGGGGGTATACGCGGGTATACGCAGGTGCTTGTGTAAACACTCGTATAGGGGTATGGCATATGCAAAAATTAGAAACGTTTCAATTTTTTGCATACGCCAGAATGTTATACGAGTGTTTACAAAAGCACTAGCATTTAGCCGATGCACAGTCACTGACTAGTTTTAAAAGCTGCATTTCTGAGGCTATCATCCTCATCTTTGCTTACCTACCGTATTTAGTGACCCCAAACAAGTATGCAAGTCAGGAGTCCTAACCTTACAGCCTGCATACCAGTTCCTAGTAAGTTACTTGTAACAAAGAAAAGAGGAGCAGGAACAGTAGACAGTTGTAGCACCCATAGTTATATCTTGATAGATTCCATGGGATTCAAACCATTCATTACTCTTAATACTCCCTTAGGATGGCTGATGTCAAGTCTCGTTATGAGCCCCTACCTGTCCATGACCTACAGCGACTTCTCTGGAGTCACAGATCGTCCACAGGACATGTCAACCAAGTATGGCCAAAACTGTACCTGGGAAATGCGTAAGGAGACTGAGCATTCATCTGGGTCCTTTTGCATCCTTTCTGCATACTGTAACTAAAAATTTGAAGTGCAATGTCAAATTTGTACTTTCAAACCAATGTTTTGTATGTCTCTAGTTATGGGCAAACAAAGATTTAATTTGCATCCTAATTTAAATAAATCTATTGGTGCTTTGCTATTACCAATGCATGCTATATGTGCAGGTAAAGGGCAATATTAAGACTATTTGAAGAGCTTAAACGTAAGGGAAAGACAGCCACATTTAAAGAATGCATGTAAAATTATACTGCACAGACAAAGACTTATGTTTGGGAAGTTGGCTTAGGCTGGGGCGGGTATTGCCCTGACCCTCTTCTGAGCCATTGGGGCTGTGAAATCCTGCGTAACTTTATGCTATAGACCCTAATGAAAAAAGCTTTCAACCCTAAAGCCCCATACACACGCGCGGATTATCCGAGGACCAGGTCCGATGTTGGTTTTGCGTACACACGGTCGGACAAAGTTGTCGGAAAATCCGATCATTCTGAACGTGGTGATGTCCGCTTTCAACCCTAAGACTTGCAAATAAATTTGCAAATAGGACTTGTTACAATAAGGTTAAAGTGTCACTAAACCCACATCACAAAAAACCTATCAATAAATTATGTATTACATGCAGTTCATACTCACTCAGTCACTATGAGATTCGTTATCATTATTCTGCAAAAAACCTGGTTGATCTTGCTGTTCTCCATCTCCAACTTCTGTCCAATTCCCCAATTCAGCTACAAATTTTGCAGAGCAGTGTTGGCAGCTCTGCATTTGCTCAGTTTTTAGAGAGTCTTCATGCTGTGCTGAGCATTTCCTCCCTATCATATCTGTGCAGCCCATGTGACTATAGAGTCACATGTGTGGGAGTATACACAGTGGTGAGTTACAGCCCAAGCCCTCCCTCCTCCTCCATGCCCACTAATCAGCGAAACATAATGGGGCGGAATATTACATCTTGATTGATGGAGGAATCACCTCCCTCTTATTCTAAGACACAGCATGGACTGGCAGAAATCCACCCACACCATGTTATTGCTAAAAAATAATAACAATTTGATTTCAAATCTATATTTGTATGACAATTTAAAACAGTTTATTGATAATTTTTTTTCTACTCTGTATCAAAAAGGCTGTTTTTTTATTTTATTTTGAACATGTGACCAGCAGCAGAGGACTAGAAGTTACTCCTGCTTATGTTGGCCTGCAGACAGGCTTGGAAAGATCTGGGTCATGTCACAGCTGTATATCATTTAGGAAAAGGGTACTATATAATAATTACAGTGCTATCATCCATATACAGAAGTAGAACGTACAATGTAAATTAAACAGTGTGTGTTTAGTATCACTTTAAGCTACACATACATGGCCTTGTGAGTTCAGAGAAAGAGCAGCCCCCATGGTACAATAGAGTAGGCTGTCATTCTCACATTAGGCCAACTGCTAACTGACTGATCTAAGTCAAAAGGTGTATAGCTAAAATGGGAATAGGTAGCTAGCGCTGTTAGCCTTCATTTGTTTAAAAATACTCTTATCCATTAAAATTATGCATGTTTTTTCACTTGTATCTGTTGCTCTGTGCAGTATAGAAGTTGTGAGCATTTCTTTGGACAAATAACTATTCTGAGAGTAATGCTAATGAACTCTCTTCACTAATTTCCCCATTCTCCTGCCTCCGGCGGCTGTTTCCAAAATCCCTGTTATTATTTACCCAGCATACAGTATAATCAAGCATGCATTCTCTTTGTTTTGGTATTTTTAAACATAAAAATATTGGTTATATTTAGAAAGCATGCAGCCCTATTTATTCAGGAAAGTTAAAGAAATTCTCCATCCCTTTTACTGCAAACTACCTTATGTTCTGCACACAATTCTCTGCCTAGTTCCTACGCATAAACCTTAATTTTTTTTTTTCGACCATACAACGATCCCATGACTTTGATGTACCAGAATATACTATTAAATGTAAAAAACAAGTGATTGAAATTAAACACTCATTCACTATTGCACAAAAGAAAAAGGAAAAAATTGATGAATAGAACAAATAATAAAAAAATTAAATAACACAAAAAGCAGCTGCTTGTAAAATAAACAAAATGGTAAACATGAAATTTAAAAGGGAACAGCAGCACTACATGGTTAATTAATTCATTAAAAATAACGAAAATCCATCAAAATCACAATGAAAAATAAATAAATAAATGCTTGAGGCCAACAGAGTAAACCTCAGAAAAAAAGTGTAGAAAATCGAAAGTCAGTGAATGAAAGTCCATAAAAAAAGTCACAAAAATTATGCAAAAAGATGCCAAAATAGTGTAAAAGCGATCCTCCAAAGAGCGATGAGATCTTCACACAACACCATGAGTATAACAGACACCTCTCCCCATCAGTAATGAACTCACCACTCGTGTGTTTGGCAGTAGAGCAGTTACCCATGTAGGTTTAATAACTTGAATACGCAACTCTCCAACTGGTACAATCAAGGTGTAGAACACTCACATAGAGGGGAGATAAAAGAAAGCTCCACTAGTGCAATAACATCTAAAACCATATTCAATTTATTGTAAAATCTTCAATAAATGCACTTACAAAGTTCACATAAATAATGAGCTAATATTAACAGTTCTAGAAGACACACACTTTCTACAGGAATAAAAACCTTTCTTATCAAAATGCAATTTTTGTTGTCCGGGTGGATCTAAAATTTTCCAATTTTTTACCAGCCAGTTACCAAAATTGGGGCCTTCCTATGAATTAATTTAGGGTTTGAGGGAAGACTGGACCCAAATCTCTATCCATAGTTAATATATGCCAGTGTTTTATAAAGATGGCCCATTGGTGCTAATCAGATAATGTGGACGTGCTTTTAACTGACAAGACCTGAGATCTAGAAGCATTAGCAGCAACCTCACCAATTATGTCATGAAGAAATTTAGGGTCATAACCTTTCTGTATAAATTTTTCTTTAAGCACATTTGACTGAGCATAATAATCAAAATTTCTACTACAATATTTTTTATCCAAGCCAAATGATGACCATTCTTAACTGATAAAAAAATAGACCTTAGTGTTCAACATCGGACCAAATTTGTCATTGGTGACATCCAGAAAATGAATAGAGTTGTCACTCACTAGATAATCCAGATGTATTTTATTATCATTGGTGTTAAGGATAAAAATGCATAAACAGATTCTTCAGAACCCTCCCACATGAATAGAAGGTCATCAATGAACCTCCGGTAATATTTTAATTGTGGTCGTTGCACACTAAACACATGTCTATCCCCCCACTCTGCCATAAACAGGTTAGCAAGGCTAGGCACAAACTTTGCACCCATTGCAACACCAACCTGTTGAGAATAGAAATGGCCCTGAAACCAAAAATAGTTGTGAAAAATGCAAAAATCTAGAGCTTTGCCCAAAAAAACTTTTTGTGAATGGGGAATGTCCTCCCTTTTACTGAGGGCCCAAATTAATGACAGTAATGCATCATCGTGTTGGATGATTATATACAACGATGATACATCAGCTGTTACCAAGAATGTAGGTTTCTCACTATCCAGTTGTACCCCACTTGAGACAACAAAAGATCCTTGGTGTTCTTGAGATAGCCCTTGATAGTCAATAC